>OX104115.1:28744541-28787815 GCA_944474755.1 Limnoperna fortunei | reverse complement strand
AATTGAACTTGGCTTCCAGGGCCACTAATGGGTTCTGATTGGCTGAAATTTCAAAAATCTACAGCATCATCATGTAAACTCTTGAGCATTTTATATCAAAATTTGTAAGACAAGGAATGTCTCTAAAAAAGTTTTTTGTGAGCGATACAGGCTCTTAAGAGCCTCTGGTTTTATAAAGTAAAGATAATTGTATTGTTTGACTGAGGGCAGAGTTCATCACATTTTTAAGTTTTGTATATCCTTTTCAAGATTTGAGGTCAACTGTTTTTCTTCTCTTGTTTTGGATATACTATAAATTTTGTTACACTTCTGACCTTAAGAAACTAAAAAATACTTGATCATTACACCTAAGTTATACATTTAAAGGCTCATTAATATCTCCAGACAAGTAATATTCAGACACTGTATCCATAATACAGGCTTTATTATATAAATTACATCTCTAAGTAACTGGGAATTAAATTTCCAATAACCATGATAACATCTTTCCCTCTTGGCAAGGCTGGAAGAAAATGTAAAAGTAATTTCTAAATAATCAGTTTTATACCCTAGAATTTTTTTGTTCATGAGTGAAAAAAGATCCTCAGATATTAGAAAAAAGTCCTGACGACTTTGTTTTATTGGGAAACATTGATGCCATCTATATTTTCTGTCATCTGGCAAACAGGTCCTGCATGCATGGGTCTAGTAGTTCAAAAGTTTCTTTCATTCAATTTTTCTTCTAGAATTTTGGTTCCTAGCACGTATAATGTTATATGTATCTATGCTATTATCTTGAACAACATTCCAATCACTACATAATAAGTAGCGTGTATTAGAAAAAACAGTAATATGCTACTTTACAGTCGAACTTCGAAGGCTCAAACTAAATCGGGAGTTCGGGAAACTGGGGTCTTGTGATTTGCGTAAATGGGTCATGATCAAACTGGAATCGATATCATATTTCAATTAATTTCTTGTAACATTGGATTAATAAAACTGTTTTTTTTTTCATTGTATTGGATATATAAATCTTTATTATTACGTACATATTGTTAAAATGAAATTGTTTACTTTATTGTTTCTGGTTTAATTTTGTCCACAAGTATTAATAAAAAGATTGTATTACGTAATTGTGTCATTGACCTCAATTTGGATTGTGTATTAATTAAAACCTTTCCCAAAAATACTTTGTCAATTGAAACCAATTTTGGAAGAAATGATTATTAGGTTTTCTTTTTACAACTGGAGTTTTTGGTACTGACCAAATATTCAACATGCCTATGGCTGCCAGGGCCATTATTGTGTTCTGATTGGCTGAATTTAAAAAGCCTTCTTACAAACTGCTTGGAAGATTGAGTAGAAATATTGCAGATGCGCCTCTTTAAAGTTTGAGTTTTTTGTGACAATCCAAAATCCACCGCAGAACACACTTTACATAGGACTCTTGGAAAAAACATACAGTTTTATCTTTGAAATTGTTTACTTTTGTTGCAGAGTTATCTTACTGTGAGTTCTGCTAGCCAGTTTACAATTCAACGTGGCTGCCTGGGCCATTAATGTATTTTGATTGGCTGAATTTAAAAAGCCTTACAAACTGCTTGGCAGAAATATTGCAGATGCTCCTCTTTAAAGTTTGAGTTTTTTGTGACAATCCAAAATCCACCGCAGAACACACTTTACATAGGACTCTTGGAAAAAACATACAGTTTTATCTTTGAAATTGTTTACTTTTGTTGCAGAGTTATCTTACTGTGAGTTCTGCAAGCCAGTTTACAATTCAACATGGCTGCCTGGGCCATTAATGTATTTTGATTGGCTGAATTTAAAAAGCCTTCTTACAAACTGCTTGGCAGAAATATTGCAGATGCTCCTCTTTAAAGTTTGAGTTTTTTGTGATAATCTAAAATCCACCGTAGAACACACATTACATAGGACTCTATGAAAAAACATACAGTTTTATCTTTGAAACTGTTTTACACAATTACTTTTGCAGAGTTCTCTGATTGTGAGTTTTTTAAATTCAACGTGGCTGCCAGGGCCATTAATGTATTTTGATTGGCTAAAATTTAAAAATTCTTATCATTAACCGTTTTGTAGATTGATTTGTAATATGTTAGAAAGCTCTCTACAAAGTTTGAGTTGTTGTACTGATTGAATCCAAGATAACCATCACTGTGGAACACACCTTAACATAGGACCATGTTAAAAATGGAAAAAATATTCTCTAAATAAACTTCCACACAAGCCAGAATTTTTTAGAGTACCATCTTAGGTACACTTCTGCAATGTTTTCAATACATCTGGCAAGAGTTTTACTGGAAATAAGATTTCTTTTAAAATTCTGCCAATCAGAACACATTATCAACCCTGGCAGCCATGAAAATTTCCAGTTGGCTTGAAAAACTCAAAATAATAAGATAACTGCCCATGCTTTATTTTTTCATAATTTGATGTGGTTACAAAGTTTTCCTTGTTCTATAAAGACTAAGCTAAGTAGTTGTAACAAAACACAGAGTTCAGCAGTGTAGATTTGATAGTTTCTCTGTATAAGGGCAGACAGAGCTCAGTAATCAGACACAGGGTTCAATATTCAGCTAGACGGTTGATTGATGAGGTTCACTTAAGACTTTATGACGTGCACGTCTAAACTGATTCCTGAAATGAGCAAATTTTGCCTTGAATAGTTATGAAGTTGAATATTTCCCTATATTTATTTATATCTGTCAGGGCTAAACTGAATTAAAGATAGAACTACTACAAAAATATTAAATTCCAACCGAAGGGATCAATTACAGTTTCTTCTGAGCCTCCTTTATCATTGACATGGCCTGTAAAGCTTGGGTGACAGATACATATTGATAATTGTGTTTGATATCTTACTTTTTGTACAGAATACTTTATGAAGGACCATGTTTTTTATAGGGGTACTTAGTCAACTTTCATGTACATGTATATGTATTCAATGTTGTTGCCTGGATAGTGCTTCATAGATTTTCATGAAACATTGAAAAATTGTTACTTTTACATGTAGTAAGTGCTTGTATGGGACTGATTTTCAGGGAATTTCATGTACATTCAATGTTGTCCCCTGGATAGGTATTTCCTTTCTTCATGGATTATCATGACACTTCAATATACCAATTTAAATACTAAATATCACCTTTATGTAATGGGAACATGTGGAATATTGTGTGCTTGCTCACTATGGTTCTTTAATTCAAAATCTACAAAAAATATTAGTAATTTGTTGTTTAAAAAAAGTACACTTTTGTTGTCAAAAACTTGGTACTAATTTTAATTTGTTTGCATGCATTTTTACAGAATATTTTACAAAGAATATGAGAAGCACCTATGAGAACATTGAGGGAGACATTGTTGAACTGTCATGTGCTGTCTTGGAGGACAATGTTACAGCTCACTGGGAGAAGGATGGTGTAAGTGTTCAACATGGTGACAAATACAAGATAACAGATGAAGGAAGAAACCATAAGCTGACCATACAACATATAAATCTGCAGGATGCTGGAGATTACTGTGTCAAAATATGTGACAGAATGAGGTCAACATCTCTCAATGTAAAAGGTTTGTTAAATGTAAACATATGTAGGTTAGAAAAGCACAATTATTTGCCAGTAGGAACCCATGCTGTTCAAAAGTGAAGACATCTTCAAGAGTGAACACTTTAGAAAAATTAAAGAGCATTGCCTGTCACTTTCTTACAACCACAAACAGTATATGGTCATTTTTCTACATCTGCACCTAATGAAAAATGAAAAGATTTGAATAGACATAAATAAAAAGAAATACTTCTCCACCACTTTGTAAAATATGCATTTAATTATTATTCATTTTTTAAACATAAACATGATAAATGGATAAGCTTTCAAATACAAAATAATTCCAACACAGCCAAGCCAATCAAAGGCTTCACTTTTTTACATTCTGGGGTGTGAGGGGGGATTGCTGCTAATTTAATATAAAATACTGTTGATATAAATGATATTGCACAAATTAATATTTACATTGCGTATGTATTTCATCAATATCCTGGATTTCTATTGGTTCAATCTGTTACTGTTACAGATGACTTACAATCATATGTTGCATTTCTCAATGAAACCTGTAGCCATGAAGAGCAGGTGCTACCTTGACGTCAACAGTAAACAAACAACACAGAGTAACTTAAATCAACAAAAATACAGTGCGCACGATTCAAATCAAGACCCCAACATTTTGTTCATAAAATGTGTAATAAAATGTAACTATAAGAATTGAATGCATTCCTTTGAAGTTTCATTGACGTATGAAAGGGTTGACTGAAGCACATTTTCATCATGAATACTACCGTGCTATTTTGAGAATGTGCTTTGGTCAACGCTTTCATACGTCAATAAAACTTTGAAAGAATGCATTCAGTTCTTAAATAATATTATGCTTGTACATTTATTGCTCTTTTTTTCCCCTAGAATATTTTACTAAACCATTGGGTACTTTGACATGTATGGAGGGGGAAACTGTTCAGTTTGAATGTGAAGTACTTGATGATCAAACAGCCCTGTGGTTCAAAGATGGATCTGAAGTGATCACATCAGACAGGTATAATGTGGAGAGAGATGGAAAACTTCACCGACTTGTTGTAAACAATACCAGACTTAATGATGTTGGAAAATACTCTGTCAAGATAAAACACTGTGTACGACATTCTCAACTTATTGTGCAAGGTAAGGATAAGAAAGTGTGTGATTATGCATGATATTTCTCCTATTCCAGAAAGAAATATACCCAAACAATCATGACAATAAAACTGGTATTATAAATATCCAGCTGCTGTTGTTAACAATGCATGAATTGATAATAAAGGAAAATACTCTGTCCAGATAAAAGACTGTGTTCGGCGGACAGGACAGCACGACTTCTAAACTGTTAAAAATAATTAAACCAAGCTTTATAAATATTTTCATTATAAACTGCTGCTGGCTACTTGTAGTAAGCAAGATTTATTTCACGTATGCAGAGTTATCTGTTCTTTAGCATGTTTAGAGCAGGTGCTATATATTACCTGCAGTGAGGAAACAGTTGCTTTCCTGCAGTATGTTTTATTCACATATAGCAGTGCCTCTGGTAAAATTTATTTTAATGTAAAAACTAACTCTGCATTGTATTGTAGTTGCACTGGAACAATCACGACACATAAATTAGGCCAGACTTTTTAGTTTACCTGACCTAAAGGGTCATGTCAGATATTCTCATCACTTTGAGTCTGTCGTCGTCGTTGTCATCGTCATCATCGTCGGCAGGGTCTGTAAACTTTTTACATTATAATCTACTTCTCAGAAACCACTTGGCCAATTGAAACCAAACTTGGCCATAATGTTCATTGGATGGTCCTTTACAAAGTTTGCGTTTTGGACTTAACATACAGTAGGACCCTATGGGAAAAGAGTTTAAAAAAATTTTTTTTTCTAAAACCGGTTAACAAATCAAAGCAAAATTTATTAAAATATTGTTTGATAGTCCTCTTTAAAGTTTATGTTTTCTATGCCAATCAGAAGTTCAAAATGGCTGCACCGCAGGACTTAGTAGAACATTGGAAAGGCTTCTTCTCTGAAACTGGTTAACAAAACTTACTAGTTTGGATGATCGTCTTCAAAGTTTTTGGGAAGGTTGCGTAGCAAACTTTCCCCTTGCTAATGCTCAGATACATAGAAACTACTGCGACCGGCGTGTAATAAAACCTTACGCTCGTAAAATATAGGTCACATTGGAGGAATCTATCAATTACATGAACCGGTGCACCACATTTATCTTGAACAACTTTACTATACATGTCCTTTCGTATTATGTCTCATTTACTGTATAACTGATAACTAATATTAGGATTTAAACTAATATTCCATGTTCAACCGCGAGATACAGACTCGTTACACTTTTTGGTTTTAGAAATCAACGCAATCCTCGCGATAGTTGTTCACTGAACCGACAAATCTAGTACTGACAGTTGCACCTGTCTAATAATATTTGACGACGTTTTTATGATTGAAGTGATTTAATGATTATTTTGTGCGATCGTGTGGTCGTACAGATTAGGAGAGCGGCGCCATCTATAAAAAAAGAAAATAAGGTTGGGAGAATGGCATGTAGCAGTTTGTGTAAATAAAATACAAGTAGTTAAATTAAGAAATAGATTATTGCGAGCGGGCTTTATGGGAATTGGAACATGGTCAGACCATATATTTGTCAATATTTTATACCGAGTGATAGCGAGGTATAAAATGAAGACAAATATAAGGTCTGACCATGTTCTAATTCCCATAAAGCCCGCTCGCAATAATCTATTTCGATTCTAATATGTCTAACAAATGTTTTAAAATTTCGAAGCGGTTCTAAGAGGACGCTTTCAGTGGTAATATTGTTGTTTGAAACTAATACGATATATCCCAAAACAGTATGTTAAAGCAAATAAAATTGACATAAACATATATTCTCGTCATTTTATTGAATGTACGTACCTTTTAATAAACAACAATATTGAGAAATCTTAACGAAATTGCATTGTTCCAGTTTAAAATTTTCAGTTCAGCGTAATATGACGTCAGAATTCTAATTGTGACGTCATATTAATTCGAATGTAGAATTGTTTAAAAAAAATGTATCTGGAGTAGTTTAAATCAAATAAATCTCAGAATTCAGACTAAAAATAACTAAATTATTAACAATAACGATAATTATGGATAACACATAACAAACGGCATTTGTAAGTAAGTTTTTACATTTACACAAAACACGCAGTTTACGCATGTGCGAACTAAACTTATTGGAATTTTGACACGACTTTGTTTACATAGCTAAAGCAGGACGTCATATTAGAATTAAATATAACAATTTCTACCTAATAGAAATATATTGAAAAAGATATTTTGGTGTTTGTGACACAACAGTAAATGAATTATTCGACATCGGTAATCAATTGCACTCACCATGTCGCTACATTATTCCACAGTAAAAGCTGAGACAATTTGTTTCAGGTCCTTTTTAGCTCACCTGACCCAAAGGGTCATGTGAGCTATTGTTATCACTTTGCGTCCGTCGGCGGCGTCGTCGTCGTCGGCGTCTGTAAACTTTTTACATTTTAATCTTCTTCTCTGAAACCACTTGGCCAATTGAAACCAAACTTGGCCATAATGTTCATTGGATGGACCTTTACAAAGTTTGTGTTTTTTATTTTGATTGGTAAACCAATATGGCCGCCACCTGAAGACTTAGTTTAACAAGTTAAAAAGGGCTTCTTCTCTGAAACCGTTTAACCAATCAAAACAAAACTTACTAGCAATATTGTTTGGATGGTCCTCTATAATGTTTGTGTTTTTGATGGGAATTGGAAATTCAAAATGGCCGCCACCGCAGGACTTAGTTTAACATAGAACCCTATGGGAAAAAGTTTTAAAAGGCTTCTTCTCTGAAACCGGTTAATCAATGGAAACAAAAACTTACTAGCAATATTGTTTGGATGGTCCTCTATAAAGTTTTTGTTTTTTATTGCAATTGGAAATTCAAAATGGCTGCCACTGCAGGACTTAATTTAACATAGGACCCTATGGGAAAAAGTTTGAAAGGCTTCTTTTCTGAAACCAGTCAACCAATGGAAACAAAACTTACTAGCAATATTGTTTGGATGGTCCTCTATAAAGTTAATGTTTTTTATCCCAATCGGAAATTCAAAATGGCCGCCACCGCAGGACTTGGTTTAACATTCGACCCTATGAGAAAAAAGTTTAAAAGGGCTTCTTCTCTGAAACCGTTTAACCAATCAAAACAAAACTTTCTAGCAATATTGTTTGGATGGTCCTCTATAAAGTTTATGTTTTTTATGGCAATTGGAAATTCAAAATGGCCGCTACCGCAGGACTTAGTTTAACATAGGACCCTATGGGAAAAAGTTTTTAAAGGCTGCTTCTCTGAAACCGGTTAATCAATGGAAACAAAAACTTACTAGCAATATTGTTTGGATGGTCCTCTATAAAGTTTATGTTTTTTATGGCAATTGGAAATTCAAAATGGCCGCTACCGCAGGACTTAGTTTAACATAGGACCCTATGGGAAAAAGTTTTTAAAGGCTTCTTCTCTGAAACAGGTTAATCAATGGAAACAAAAACTTACTAGCAATATTGTTTGGATGGTCCTTTATAAAGTTTATGTTTTTTATGGCAATTGGAAATTCAAAATGGCCACCACGGCGCAGGACTTAGTTTAACATAGGACCCTATGGGCAAATAAAAAAAATCTTCTCTATACAACCGGTTAACCAATGAAACAAAGCTTTCTAGTAATATTGTTTGGATGGTCCTATTTAAAGTTTATTTAAAATTACAGGACTTAGTTTAACATCAGGGAAATGCCATCTTCATTGCCTATAAAATCAGGTGAGCGATACAGGCTCTTAAGAGCCTCTGGTTATTAATTTTTATAATTGGTAATTCATGCCACTGCAGGACTTAGTTTAACATAGGACCATATGGGAAAAAGTTTTAAAAGGCTTCTTTTCTGACACTGGTTAACCAATGTAAACAAAACTTACTAGCAATATTGTTTGAATGGTCCTCTTTAAAGTTTGTGTTTTTTATGACAATTGGAAATTCAAAATGGCCACCAACACAGGACTTAGTTTAACATAAGGCCCTATGGGAAAAGGATTTAAATTGCATCTTCTCTAAAACCGGTTAACCAATGGAAACAAAACTTACTGGCAATATTGTTTGGATGGTCCTTTATAAAGTTTATGTTTTTTATGCCAATTAAGAATTCATAATGGCTGCCCCCGCAGGACTTAGTTTAACATTGGACCCTATGGGAAAAAGTTTTAAATGCTTTCTTCTCTAAAACTGGTTAACCAACAAAAAGAAAACTTACCGGCAATATTGTTTGGATGGTCCTCTTTGAAGTTTATGATTTTTTTTACCAAAAAGAAAATCAAAATGGGCACCACCACATGACTTAGTCTAATATACATGTAGATCCCTATGGGAAAATAAAAAAAGTATTCTTCTCTGAAACTAGTAAACCAATGGAAACAAAACTTACTAGCAACATTGTTTGGATGGTCCTCTTAAAAATTTATTGAAAATTACAGGACCTAGTTTAACTTCAGGGAAATGCCATCTTCATTGCCTTTAAAATCAGATGGGAGATACAGGCTCTTCAGAGTCTCTGGTTTTATACCCCGCTTTAAATGAAGAGGGGGTATACTGTTTTACCCTTGTCTTTCCGTCCTTCCATTCGTCTGCCCGTCCATCCCTAACAAAAAATTTCCCTTGCATTTTTCTAAGCAACTATAACATACAGATTCCTGATATTTTGCATATTGCTTTATCCCATATGGGGTCAAGCTTTTTTATGCTCCTTTATCATCTGCTTATTGTTTACCGAAAAGTTAGATTTTTACATATATATATATTTGCAAAATATCCGTCACATTTTTCTAAGCAAATTATAGGCTGCAAAAGCCTTATATTTTGCATATTGCTTTATCCTATATGGTGTAAAGTGATTTTATGCTCCTTGGTCGTCAACTTCCTGTTTACCGAATACTTAGATTTTTACATATAGTTGACATACAAAATTTCCATCACAGTTTTCTAAGCAACTATAGGTTGCATAAGCCTGATTTTTTGCATATTGCTTTATCCTATAGCGATTTTTAGATCGAATTTTACTGCCGTTATAATCCTAAGTTAGTTCAGTGATTTGTCATATTAACGGCAGAATTTAGTCTTATTACTCGTAATGTAGCAATTAATAACTTCTTTCTATTTATTCTAAAATCAAGCATAATATTCATCTCCTTTATGTTATTAAAGCTTTAGACATTGTGAAACTATCAGGAAATGATCTTATTGAAGAAATTTCTTTTTTTGTCTTTGAAGATGCACATGGAAAATGCTATGTTGATCATTTTTCTGTAAATGGATAATGTGACCTACTTTTATTATAAAAGACAGTGTTAATTTGCATACTATAACAACCATTGCGTAGTAAGAATCCAGTAGTTTACATATGTATTAGCAAAGATGCAATTCGCCATTCAGTTTCGGGTTTCTCAATATTTTTCATGTAATAAACAAGACACAAATGTCAATTAATACACAACACACAGCAGGTTATTACGTAAATAACTATCATCACGTATTAATGATCTATTTTAAACACAAAACCGATAAAAAAATGGTGACACTGTCGAAAGATATCGAGATCGACCACATCTGATTGTATATGCAACTTCTTTTGGACTTCAAAGTGCCGGGAGTGATTCACTCCCTCTCTGCTACATTATAAGTAATGAGACTAAATTCGTACCTTCGCCAAAAAAAAGCGAGGGTACGATTATTCATTCTAAGAGATTTTATGCTCTTTTGTCATCTACTTCCTGTTTACCGAATACTTAGATTTTTTACACATACATTTGTAGTTGACATACGTACAAAATTTCTGTCACAGTTTTCTAAGCAACTATAAGATGTAGAAGCCTGATATTTTGCATATTGCTTTATCCTATAGTCACATATGGTGTAAAGTGATTTTATGTTCCTTGGTCATCTACTTCCTTTTTACCAAATACTTAGATTTTTACACATGGTGGACATGTTTGGGAAAAGCTGGGGTATCACTAGTGAGCATTAGCTCACAGTCCACACATGCTATTTCCTGTTTAACGGGGTAATCGGAAAAAAATTAGGGTCGAGGGGGCAAAATAAAAGTAAAATAAAAATGGAAAATTAAACGTCAATACGAAAAATATATAAAAAGTGATCTCCAGTTAGCTTTTTTAGCTCGTCCAGGTGAGCTTTTGCCATCACTTGGCGTCCATTGTCCGTTGTCTGTCGTAAACTTTTTCAAAAATCTTCTCATCTGAAACCACTGGGCCAATTTTTTTCAAACTTGGCCACAATCATCCTTAGGGTTCCTAGTTTCAAATTTGTACCCATTGTGTTAATCAACAGACAAAGATGCCCGCTTTTACTAAAAATAGAACATGGGTGTCAACACATGTTTTTGATCATTATCTCAAAAATTATAATAGCTATAGAAAAAACCGTTACTTAAAATTGATTAGCACATTAAGTCTACAATAGCTGCTATCAGTTTGAAGTTGTGTATTGGCCTCTTGTAGGAGTTATTGCCCTTTAATGACGATTTTTGAAAAATTTTTTGGTATTTACAATATAACTTGAAAACTATAAGATTTACAGTGAAACTGTAAAGAGCAAAAATGATCAGCAATTAAAACCCTACAATTCACCCTATAAGTCCGAAATTGACAGATGACTCCTTATAGGAGTTATTGCCTTTAAATCACAATTTTTTATGAAATTTTCCGTTTTAGTCCTGTAACTTAAAAATTATAACAGCTAGAGTGAAATTATAAATCGCAAAAATGATCAGCAATAAAAACCCTACAATTCACTTAATTTGTCTGAAATTGTCAGATGACTCCTTATAGGAGTTATTGCCCTGAAATGACATTTTTTTTCATGAAATTTTCCGTTTCGGACCTCTAACTTGAAAACTATAGCAGCTAGATTGAAACTGTAAAATGCACAAATGATCAGCAAAGCAAGGCATACAAATGATTGCTTAGTCCAAAATTGTAAAATGACTCTTTATAGGAGTTATTGCCCTTTAATTATGAATTTTGACAAATGATTAGTTTTTGTATTATAAATTAGATAAATAACATATAGACTATATATTATTAGTAAATTACCCTTAAGGACAAGGCCTACAAACCATTTAATTTTCAGAAATTGTCTGATGGCACCTTATAGGAGTTATTGTTAAATTTTTGAAGAAATGTTTAGTTTTTGCACAGTAACTTAAAAGCTATAACAACCAGACTGAAACTGTAAATTTCAAAAATTTTAATGTAGTCATTTGGGTTCCAGGTGAGGGATTACAGGCTCCTGGGAGCCTCTAGTTTTTTTTAAGTTGTTAAACAAAAAGGGTATACTGATTCAACGAAATCGACTCCATACTTAACCGATAAACATGAAAGGAACTAAAATGAACAAGTTCTATTTTTAAGAAAGATAGTCAAAACAATTTAACTCCTAGAGATGTATGTTAAGTATAATGGAAACTGAACAAACAAGAATAAGAAAAAAACTTTTAACTTAAAAAAAATTATCAAACGAAAGAAAGAGACAAGAAACATTAACGTTTTCTTTCGTTAATGTGTGTGTGTTGTGGGGGGGGGGGGGGGTGTAAATAATTAACATTAAAACACAATGAACATCAGATCTGTTGATAGTGATTTATTTCTCTATTTAATAGAAATCCCCAAAGCTATCCAACAGTTAAGTGAAAAAGATAAAGAATTATATATGAAAATCATCAGATCTGGGACTGAGACAAGGTACTACATCAGGGTAGTTATTATAGGTGAAAATGGGGTTGGTAAAACCTGTCTGCTTAGACGGCTACTAGGACAGAGTATGGCAGGAGTTCAAAGTACAGATGGGGTTGATATACATCGATGTAAAATTAACCTGAGTAACGGACAATGGATCTTTGATCACGGTAAATAAAACACATATATAGCATATGTTAACAAAAAGTACATTTATTACTTTGACATATTAGATCTTTAAATCATTAATGTTAATATATCCTGCAGACATTTTAGATCATTTCGTTATTTTATATTGTTGTAACTTTGAAATCACACTCTATTTTGTCATGAACTGTCAATAATCTTATAAATTAAAATTCATCACACGAAAACCAAAAACTGCAATCTTTCCTTTAAAAAAGAGTCAACTTATCAGCCATTTATTATTCCTTTATAGGACTTTTATAATTCCTCCTTCAATACTGAATGGAATTTGATAAAACTTGCACAGAATATTTGTCACATAGTGCCATTCTACACCTGATATTTCACATTTTGATCAGATTTATATTTGGGATGTTTTGAAAATTGGGAAGTGGGGCACCAAATAGTGTGCATTTTGCACAATTTTTGTTTACAATTTATACCATATCTGTACTGAGTCTCTTTATTTCACAGTGTCAAGTAAAAAGAAAGAACTATTGTTGAGATTGAAAAAAGCCAAAAATTCAAAAAGTGGAGATAAAAACTCTTTACTGGAGAACTACTCCCAGAGCAGCTACGATGTCACTGGTTTGCAAGATGATGAAAACAGTCATAGTAGTATCAGAGAGTCAACTGGTACTAATCGTAATAGTTCAGGAAGAAAACGGACATTACATGATATGCTTGAAGATGAATCTATTAGAAGCGAATTCCAAGAACAGATGATGACACCAATGTCAGAGGATATACCTATGGAGGTGGAGAGTACTTCACAACTGCATCATGATTTAATTACCAAATTAATAAACGAAGAAGTTTCTCAAGCTTTGGATGATTTTTTTAATGGTATTGAAGAAGTGGATATACCATCTGAGGTGTTTGTAGAATGTGGACTTTTGGATTTTGCTGGAGAGAAGGAATACTATGCCACTCACCCAATATTCCTCAATCCAAACGCAATACATCTCTTAGTTACCAACATCATGAAAGATGTACAACCGATCAACACTGAGGAAGGTTTTGATAAGATTGGAGGTTTGTAGCTTTTTGATAAGAAAAATATAGTTCGGTTTAACTGGTATTTCCTGCTTTTTAGCTAACCAGGCCAAAGTTCATGTGCCATCACTTGGTGTCTGTCTTCTGTTAGTGTTTTAAAGAAAAACTTCTAGGAAACCACTAAGCCAATTTGAACCAACTTTAAAACGTTAATTTGGATATCTAGTTTACAAATTGTATATGTGGTTTTTATCCATGAACAAGCATGATAGTGGGAAAATTCTGGATTTAATCCCCCTTTTATATGCATAACAGTAATTCATGACAACCCACCAACACTTTAGGTTTTCCTGTAATTTATGCCTAACATGATGTTATTTGGTGACTTCACATTGTCTAAGTACTTAATTTTCATTACGGCATGAAGAAAAATTTTCATTCCAGTGCTTGCTCTGCAGATTGTCAATAGTGTGAATATACTAGCACTTAGATGGTCCATAGTCTGAATATACTTGGCTAGTCCATGGTCTGAAAATACTTGGATAGTCCATGGTCTGAAATTACCTGGATAGTCCATGGTCTGAAATTACCTGGATAGTCCATGGTCTGAATATACTTAGCTAGTCCATGGTCTGAATTGTATCTACATGAAATTAATGTTCAACAATTTAAAAAACTGAGAAACAATTAACATGATTAAGAAGACATAACGGAAAGGTACCAAAAAGACCTCCACATCTCCATTCTGTAATCATGTATACATTTCACATAATTTTAAATGGTCAAGATTCCTAATTCTGGCATAAACAATTGTCACCAAAGGCAATTCAAGTTATCATGTTTGCTAAAAATAAACCTTCCACAAAATACATGTATAAGGCCTATTGTCAATGGTGCTATTTTGTAAGAATGTCACCTTTATTATTTTTGCAGAGTATGTAGATTTCTGGCTTGATAGTATTCACTGCTGTGGAGTTGATGAGGAATCAAAAGAGGAGACAAAGACAGAATTTCTATACCCTCCAACTATAATTGTTTGCACAAGAATTGATGAGTGTAGAGATCATGTAAGTGTTTTGAAAAACATTAACAATTTTTTTTTGTGTATTTTTGGAAAAAACACTCTGCCGAGTTATGAAGAAATTTCAGTTATTTTGATGTGCATACAGATGCCCATTAGATTATTTGTTTTCATATTTAATGCCACAATGGATCTGTTGTCATCCATCCTTATTGTCCTCTTAAACATTTACAATTGAATCTACTTTTCCTAAACCAATGACAACTTCTTGGTGTTTGTGATGTTTGTTATACATTCAGTCCTGTAGTCAGATAGATATCACCACCTGTCAACAAATGACAACAAAATAAACAAATTAAATTAAATCTCTCTTATTTTTGAGATCGGGAAACAAAACATGAAAGGTTATATCTCTGGTCATTATCAATCAGTGAAATAACCGTAAGCTTTACAAATAGATTTGTAGAATTGTTGACATGTAATCTTTTGATCAGAATACAAACAACAGTTTAGACCAGCTGAAAAAACTGGTGCAATCATATCATGTATGTTTTTTCTTTATTTTAGCTGGAGGAAAGAAAACAGGTTTTCCGTAAACAGCTGGGTTCTGTATTAAGAAACGAATATAAGAAGAAGCATATTAGGGAGATATGCTGTGTGTCAAACACTGAATCGAAGGAGGAGGATATCTGTAGTTTGCGTGCCACAATTTTTAAATATGGAAAGCAACTGAAAACTTTTGCTGAACAGTTACCTTTAAAATGGATCCGTTTAGAGCACTTGATTGATGTTTTTAAAGAGGCTGGTGTGAGTATATTATCTTGGCCAGATATCCTGAAATTATCTTCTCAGTGTTCAATTGATAGCGAGGATGAAATCAACCTTTTCCTGAAATATCAACATAAGGTTGGAGGTGTCATATATTTTGCGAGTTTAAAAGAATATATTATACTTAATCAAAAATGGTTAGCTAATGCTTTCAGATGTCTCGTATCAGACAAATTTAATACCAACCTGATGCTGTCAGATGAATATAGAGCACTAGTAGACACAGGAAAGCTTGAGCACTCTCTGATTGTAAAACTCTTTGATAAAGAGCCAGAACTTGACTTTAGCAAACATAGTGGTCATATATTAAATGTAATGGAAATATTTGGCATTATAGTTAAGCTAACAACTTTGATGGAAAATGGACAAAGGAAAATCTTACCTACTTATTATATGCCTTGCATGATCTCTGAGAAAGCTTCATTTACAGATATCATTGATATGTTTAATGCAAAAAAAGATAACTGTAAGCGCACACCATGGTTGTGTATAGAGTTTGATTTTATGCCGTTTGATTTTTTTAACCATATTTTGTGTCATTATATCAGTCAGTATGCTATGTGCACTGAACCAAAAACCGAGCGAATGGCTATTTATCATGGTATTGGAATATTCTTTCTTGACAGTACCAAGTTCAGAAAATTTTGTTTGTGTTTCTGTAAAAACACAATAGCACTACAGATATGGCAATGGAAAAATGTGGAGAAAGGAACTTGTAAAGCAATGCTAGAAGAAATGAAAGTAACAGTAGAGAGATTAAAAGAAAGATTTGAAACAAGGAGTGTGAGTTACATTGTAAAGTCGAAGTGTTCAGATGGCAACATACACATGTCTGATGGTCGCCATAGCTACAGTGAGTTGCTGAAGTTAGAAGATGAATACTTTTGTGAAGAACATAGCAATAGTCATAGAATTCAAGATTTTTTCCAGACATGGTTTGAAGACTATACAGAGGTAAGAAATCTTATCAATAATTGTATTTTTATTTTAAAGGCAATAGATGTATCTCTATCATCCATAAGTCTGTATGTCATATATTCATTTATTCATTTCATTTAAGAAAAGAAAATTTGAATACATTTTTTTGCAGATTCTTTAAGAAAATATGAAACGTGTAAAATTCAGGTTTTTGATTAATTTCATTTCGTTGCCAATAAAGAGATATCGTTCTTTTATATTTTTAAACCTTTTAACTAATTCATTGGGACCATATTGGGTAGCTTCATAGTACTCCACGTGCACATATGCCCAACACGACACCAGATGGCGGATAGGGGAGGCCCTCTTATTGGGTTGACAGGATATAATAGGGAAATTATGACAATGTGTAAAGTATTTGGAGAGGGCCAAGCTCTTTGCACAACAAAGGCCCCTTTTGTAGATTTTGATAAAAAGATAAGGCTCATTGAAGCCTCTACAAAACTATTTATTATATTAATGAGTACTCAAGCTACCAAAGGTCAGGGGCTTCCACTGGGTACTCCAGTTACCAAAGGTCAGGGGCTTCCACTGGGTACTCCAGTTACCAAAGGTCAAGGGCTTCTACTGGGTACTCCAGTTACCAAAGGTCAAGGGCTTCCACTGGGTACTCCAGCTACCAAAGGTCAAGGGCTTCCACTGGGTACTCCAGTTACCAAAGGTCAAGGGCTTCCATTAAGTACTCCAGTTACCAAAGGTCAAGGGCTTCCACTGGGTACTCCAGTTACTAAAGGTCAGGGGTTTCCACTGGGTACTCACGGTACCAAAGGTCAGGGGTTTCCACTTGGTACTCCTGCTACCAAAGGTCAGGGGCTTACACTGGGTACTCCAGTTACCAAAGGTCAGGGGTTTCCACTGGGTACTCCAGATACCAAAGGCAGGGAATTTTTTGGGATTTTGAGGGCTTTAGTCACTTTAGCGGATGAGCCGTATAAGCATCTGCTCAGAAGCATACATTCATTGTACCAGAGACATATAATTACATGTAATTATATAATTACATGTAATTATATGTCTCTGATTGTGCTGGTAAAATATCATAGTAAAAAAACTATTCTTTCAATTGCAGTGTATAAATTTTTTTTTAAAATGATTATAACAAAATGTTTATAATTTTATAAAGAATTTTAATTTTTTAAACTTATTTAAAAAGCGTTTGTATATCAATCGGTTACAGTTTTTCATTCAGGGCCGTAGTACTCTTCGTTTCCTAAGTGGTAGCCAACGGTAATTGGACGTATCTCGGATGTACACAAATGGCACGTAATCCGTTTGAAACCAGCAAAACATACCAAAAATGAGTTAAATACTCAAAATCTTTGCAATTTTATTTACATTACATGTTTTATCAAAAGGTGGAATTCTGTGTGCATCAGTACGATCTACGGCACTTTTGTTTGCCTATATTGACCAGGAGCACCACTTAATCATGTTAATCGGATTACCTGTAAATACATCTACTGTATTTGGCGATTGACACCTGCTGTTTAAAACTTATTGTGGTGAAATAATTATATTTCCTGTTAATTGGCTTTGAGGTCATAAATATGTCATTTTACACTTGGTGGAATATATTTGTAATGAAAAATTTTAGTAATTGTTGGAAATCAGATGACGAAATTTATTTAGAAATCTGTGTGACACTCCCCCATTGGGACAATTAATTGCCCCATTGACAATTGCCCCTTATGATAACTTACCCTGGACAATTGCCCCCTTTTGACAACTGCCCCCTTATGGAAACTGCCCCATAGACAATTGGCCCCTTAAAGAAACTGCTCCTGGACAATTGTCCCCATATGACAACTGGACCCAGACTGTTGTCCCCTTATGACAACTGCCCCTGGACAATTTTCCCCTTATGACAACTACCCTTGGACAATGGCTTCCTTGTGGCAATTGCCCCTTATGACAGCTCCCCTGGACAATTGTCCACTAGTAACAACCACCTGTATTCTTTGTTCGGAATTTATAGCCTGTGGGGTATACATTGTTCAGTATTTATAGCTGTGTGGTATTCTTTGTTCAGTATTTATAGACTGTGGTGTATACATTGTTAAGTATTTATAGCCTGTGGTGTATACATTGTTCAGTATTTATAGCTTGTGTCGTATTCCTTGTTCAGTATTTATAGCCTGTGGGGTATACTTTGTTCAGTATTTATAGCCTGTGGAATATTTATATAATAGTTGCTTATATAGAGGGCATTGTCATGATATCTTGACTGCACAAGGGAGAGTGGTATTGCCTGAAACATTGATAATGCCCGAGCCAAAGGCGAGGGCATTATCAATGTTAAAGGCAATACCACTCTCCCGAGTGCTGTCAAGTATCATGACAATGCCAGCTATATAAGCAACTATTATATTTATTTTATTGAAGAATTAAGAAACCATGTGTTTAAGACTGTATTATGTATGTGTAGCTGCTTGCTGTATGATTTGAATGTTTGGCCTCATTATACATGTATATCATTGTTTGTCATTTTTAGGCAATACACTGTTAGTTTTTTAAACTTTATAACATTTTTTCCTCATTTGGGTTGTACATGTACATATATTTTTTTATAAATTAAAAAAAAAAGTTTTATGTTGCTTGTTACTGGAGAGGGCATTACCACGACGTGATAACGCCCGTGGGCGTTGTCACGGCGTGATAATGCCCTCACTTCAAATTACTGCAAATTAACTTATACCAGCTGACCTTGTTTTATCCAATTAAAACAAACATAATTTTACTGATATGAAATAATCATTGTTAAGTATTTATAGCCTGTGGGATACATGGAATATTCTTTGTTCAGTATTTATAGCCTGTGGAATATTCTTTGTTCAGTGTTTATAGCCTGTGGAATATTCTTTGTTCAGTATTTATAGCCTGTGGAATATTCTTTGTTCAGTATTTATAGCCTGTGGAATATTCTTTGTTCAGTATTTATAGCCTGTGGTGTATTCTTTGTTTAGTATTTATAGCCTGCGGGATACATGGGATATTCATTGTTCAGTATTTACTAGTATAGCTTGTGTCTTATTCTTTCTTCAGTATTTATCATGTTTATAGCCTGTGGGATACATGGGATATTCCTTGTTCAGTATTTATAGCCTGTGGGTTATACTTTGTTCAGTATTTATAGCCTGTGCCACAGTGGAATATTCTTTGTTCAGTATTTATAGCCTGTGGGATACATGGGATATTCTTTGTTCACTATTTATAGCCTGTGGAATATTCTTTGTTCAGTATTTATAGCCTGTGGAATATTCTTTGTTCAGTATTTATAGCCTGTGGAATATTCTTTGTTCAGAATTTATAGCCTGTGGAATATTCTTTGTTCAGTATTTATAGCCTGTGGAATATTCTTTGTTTAGTATTTATAGCCTGTGGGATACATGGGATATTCCTTGTTCAGTATTTATAGCTTGTGTCATATTCTTTGTTCAGTATTTATAGCCTGTGGGATACATGGGATATTCCTTGTTCAGTATTTATAGCTTGTGGTGTATTCTTTGTTCAGTATATATAGCCTGTGGGGTTTCTTTGTCCAGTATTTATAGCCTGTGGGGTATACTTTGTTCAGTATTTATAGCCTGTGGAATATTCTTTGTTCAGTATTTATAGCCTGTGGGATACATGGGATATTCTTTGTTCACTATTTATAGCCTGTGGAATATTCTTTGTTCAGTATTTATAGCCTGTGGAATATTCTTTGTTCAGTATTTATAGCCTGTGGAATATTCTTTGTTCAGTATTTATTGCCTGTGGAATATTCTTTGTTCAGAATTTATAGCCTGTGGAATATTCTTTGTTCAGTATTTATAGCCTGTGGAATATTCTTTGTTCAGTATTTATAGCCTGTGGGATACATGGGATATTCCTTGTTCAGTATTTATAGCTTGTGTCATATTCTTTGTTCAGTATTTATAGCCTGTGGGATACATGGGATATTCCTTGTTCAATATTTATAGCTTGTGGTGTATTCTTTGTTCAGTATATATAGCCTGTGGGGTTTCTTTGTCCAGTATTTATAGCCTGTGGGGTATACTTTGTTCAGTATTTATAGCCTGTGGAATATTCTTTGTTCAGTATTTATAGCCTGTGGGGTATACTTTGTTCAGTATATATAGCTTGTGTTGTATTCCTTGTTCAGTATTTATAGCCTGTGGGGTATACTTTGTTCAGTATTTATAACCTGTGGAATATTCTTTGTTCAGTATTTATAGCCTGTGGGGTATACTTTGTTCAGTATTTATACTTTGTTCAGTATTTATAGCCTGTGGGGTATTCTTTGTTCAGTATTTATTTATAGCCTGTGGGGTATTCTTTGTTCAGTATTTATAGCCTGTGTGGTATTCCTTGTTCAGTATTTATAGCCTGTGGGGTATACATTTTATTTGTACTTTGTTCAGTATTTATACTTTGTTTAGTATTTATAGCCTGTGGGGTATTCTTTGTTCAGTATTTATAGCCTGTGGGGTATTCTTTGTTCAGTATTTATAGCCTGTGTGGTATTCCTTGTTCAGTATTTATAGCCTGTGGGGTATACTTTGTTCAGTATTTATACTTTGTTCAGTATTTATAGCCTGTGGGGTATACTTTGTTCAGTATTTATAACCTGAGGGGTATACTTTGTTCAGTATTTATAGCCTGTGGTGTATACATTGTTCAGTATTTATAGCCTGTGGGGTATTCTTTGTTCAGTATTTATACATGTTATAGCCTGTGGGATACATGGGATATTCTTTATTCAGTATTTATAGCCTGTGGGGTATACATTGTTCAGTATTTATAGCCTGTGGGGAATACATTGTTCAGTATTTATAGCATGTGGGGTATTCTTTGTTCAGTATTTATAGCATGTGGAGTATTCTTTGTTCAGTATTTATAGCCTTTGGTCATGATGGTGTATTCTTTGTTCAGTATTTATAGCCTGTGGGGTATACATTGTTCAGTATTTATAGCCTGTGGGGTATTCTTTGTTCAGTATTTATAGCCTTTTGAGTATTCTTTGTTCAGTATTTATAGCCTGTGGTGTATACATTGTTCAGTATTTATAGTCTGTGGAGTATTCTTTGTTCAGTATTTATAGCCTGTGGGGTATTTTTTTTGTTCAGTATTTATAGCCTGTGTGGTATTCCTTTTTCAGTATTTATAGCCTGTGAGGTATTCTTTGTTCAGTATGTATAGCCTGTGGGGTATTCTTTGTTCAGTATTTATAGCCTGTGTGGTATTCCTTGTTCAGTATTAATGGCCTGTGGTTTATTCTTTGTTCAGTATTTATAGCCTGTGGGGTATACTTTGTTCAGTATTTATAACCTGAGGGGTATACTTTGTTCAGTATTTATAGCCTGTGGTGTATACATTGTTCAGTATTTATAGCCTGTGGGGTATTCTTTGTTCAGTATTTATACATGTTATAGCCTGTGGGATACATGGGATATTCTTTATTCAGTATTTATAGCCTGTGGGGTATACATTGTTCAGTATTTATAGCCTGTGGGGAATACATTGTTCAGTATTTATAGCATGTGGGGTATTCTTTGTTCAGTATTTATAGCCTGTGGAGTATTCTTTGTTCAGTATTTATAGCCTTTGGTCATGATGGTGTATTCTTTGTTCAGTATTTATAGCCTGTGGGGTATACATTGTTCAGTATTTATAGCCTGTGGGGTATTCTTTGTTCAGTATTTATAGCCTTTTGAGTATTCTTTGTTCAGTATTTATAGCCTGTGGTGTATACATTGTTCAGTATTTATAGTCTGTGGAGTATTCTTTGTTCAGTATTTATAGCCTGTGGGGTATTTTTTTGTTCAGTATTTATAGCCTGTGTGGTATTCCTTTTTCAGTATTTATAGCCTGTGAGGTATTCTTTGTTCAGTATGTATAGCCTGTGGGGTATTCTTTGTTCAGTATTTATAGCCTGTGTGGTATTCCTTGTTCAGTATTAATGGCCTGTGGTTTATTCTTTGTTCAGTATTTATAGCCTGTGGGGTATTCTTTGTTCAGTATTTATAGCCTGTGGGGTATTCTTTGTTCAGTATTTATAGCCTGTGGGGAATTCTGAGCAAGAACTGGTCAACTGGGAATCATGATACATCTGAAAGTATTTCACAGTCTGCAAACAACATGCACTAATTATTACTAAAGATGTTAAATAAACAAATCTTTACTTGACCATCAATAATTTACTATTTCTACTAATTGTTAATTTCCTGATGATTTATATGTTTGGACAGATACTGTTTACATTCAGTTCACTTTTCCTTTTCCATGTGTGTAACTTACACAAACCTACATGTATGTTGCTATAAATAAGACAAAAACCTGTAATACAGAATGTTTATTAAAATCTATATTGATAAATGTTGATTTTCTTTTTATAGAAAAAAGATTATGTACCAGAACGGAAGAAAACAAAAGGTCAGGAAGGTACACATATTTACGACAAGTTATCAGCGTAGTTTTAGCTACTGATATTTGCAGACAAGACAATTATTTCGTGTGTACTAATTGCACCAACCACAACTAAACAAATGTATTATTGTATCATGTTACGTCTATCACATACCTTTTAAATGCTTTGATGGATAGTAATGATTCTATGTATTTTTCTTGTCCAACACCAGACAGAGTGTCATGAATAAGGTTAAAATGTCTAGTAACATTGTATACAACGGCAAAATATTCCATTCCGGATGAATACCAGAGCTGTTCACTTGTACAGATTGTTCGTATTTTCCACTCATCGATTTAAGGCTGAAAATACACTGTTCTAATTCGCGTTAAAAGTCTACAGATTTTACATTCATCTGTAAAAATTATAGTTGCGCTCGAAATTGTTGCATTATTTTTAAAAAGAAGCTTGTATATGGATCTGATCATTGTTATAAGCGCCCCTGGGACATAGATGATATTATACAGACAGCTTAGCGACTGAAAACAGATAACAAATTCATGACAGTTACTTTGAAATTTATTTCTAATCTTCAAAATGTTAAAACGTGATACACATAAGATTTAAAGTATTTAACAGTAAGTTACCAACATTAGAACACAACTAGCAACATAAATTCATAACCAATGATTGGGCAGCAATTGTATTTGTAAATACATGCATATGTAGTACTGATAAAGTCCTCAAAATACTGGTAAGTCACCAATGTCAGTCAGATGGGGTAAACTGGAATACAGTTATTGAAATATTGTTCTGATGCTGTCATGTTCCAGAAATGCCTAAAGATTGTTGACAATATCCAACATTTTATTTGTATTTTACAGGAATTCAAGATGCCAGATTTAAACAGAAGTAAGTAAAGAATTGAAAGTACATATCAGAGGTCTTGTTTCATATTGGTCCAAATTTGAGCCAAAATGATATTGATTTCCAAATGAACATGATGAAGGTTGGGTCAAGGTCACATGTAAAGCCCAATGTCTTTTTGACTTCCCATTTTTAGTCATTAACAATGGACACATTACAACAAAAGTAAAATTAGGTCACCAAGGTACAATGCAGACATGTTACACTGCTTTTTCTATTATGGAGATAGGGGATAATTCATTAATTATGACATGGACAATGTCAGTAGTAAATACCTTAGGAGTAATTAAAACTCCCTCACAGACAATCCCCTTTATACAATTGCCCACTAATATGTCAATGCCTCCCATACAGTTTCCCCCTTATGTCAACTGGCCCCAAACAAGTGTATGCCTGTGACAATTGCCCTTATGACAACTGCCCTGAGACAATTACCCCTTATGACAGCTGCCCCAAGACAATTGCCCCTTATACAAACTCCACACTGGACAACAGCCCTCTTTCTGAACTACCCATGAACAATTGCCCATGACACATGCCCCCTAGACAATTGCCCCTTGTGAAAACTGCCCCCAGCAATCGCCTAATTATAACAACTCCACCCTGGACAATTGCCCCTTTATGACAACTCCCCCCCCCAGATAATTTTCCTTTATGAATACTGCCCCAGACAATTGCCCCGCATGACAACTGCCCTGCAGAAAATTTTCCCTTATAGTAACTCCAACCTGGACAGTTGCCCCTGACGACAACTCCCCACCCCTGGTATATTGCCATCTTTTGATAACTCAGCCCCGGTCAATTTCCCCTTTTTACAACTGCCCTAAACAATTGTTCCTTATGACAACTGCCCTTAGACAATTACCACTTATGACAACTACCCCCACCCCCAGACGATTGCCCCCCTCCTTGAAAATTACCCCCTTTACAATTGTCCTTGATAACTACCCCTTGACAATTGCCCCCTTATGAAAGCTACCCCTTTGACAATTGCCCCCTCATGAAAAATACCCCCTTGATAATCGCCCCTTTATGACAACTACCCCCTGGACAATTGCCTCTTATGACAACTACCCCCTTGATAATTGCCCCTTAGCACAACTCCCTATTGACAATTGCTCCTTATGACAACTACTCCCTTGACAGTTGCCTCCTTATAAAAACTTCCACTTCACAATTGGGCCTGATAACTGCCCCTTGACAATTGCCCCTTATGACAACTGCCCCTAGACAATTCGCCTTGACAATTGGCCCTGATAACTGCCCTTTGACAATTGGCCCTGATTACTACCCCCTTGACAATTGCCCCTTATGACAAATGTCCCATTATGACAATGACAACTACCCCCTTGACAATTGCCCCTTATAACAACTGCCCCTAGACAATTCGCCTTGACAATTGGCCCTGATAACTACCCCTTCACAATTGCCCCTTATGACAACTACCCCTTCACAATTGCCCACTTATGAAAACTACCCCTTGACAAATGCCCCTTTATGAAAACTACCCTCTTAACAATTGTTCCTTATGACAACTGCCCTCAGACAATTACCACTTATGACAACTACCCCCACCCCCAGAGGATTGCCCACTCGTGACAACTACCTTGTTGAAAATTACCCCCTTTACAATTGTCCTTGATAGCTACCCCTTGACAATTGCCCGTTATGACACCTAACCCCTTGACAATTGCCCCTTTATGACAACTACTGCCTTGACAATTGCCCCTTTATGACACCAACCCCCTTGACAATTGCCCCTTTATGACACCTACCCCGTTGACAATTGCACCTTTATGACACCTACCCCCTTGACAATTGCCCCTTTATGACACCCTTGACAATTGCCCCTTTATGACAACTACTGCCTTGACAATTGCCCCTTTATGGCACCAACCCCCTTGACAATTGCCCCTTTATGACACCTACCCCTTGACAATTGCCCCTTTATGACACCTACCCCCTTGACAATTGCCCCTTTATGACACCCTTGACAATTGCCCCTTTATGACAACTACTGCCTTGACAATTGCCCCTTTATGACACCTACCCCCTTGACAATTGCCCCTTTATGACACCAACCCTCTTGACAATTACCCCTTTATGACACCTACCCCCTTGACAATTGCCCCTTTATGACACCTACCCCCTTGACAATTGCCCCTTTATGACACCTACCCCTTGACAATTGCCCCTTAATGACATCAACCCCCTTGACAATTGCCCCTTTATGACACCTACCCCCTTGACAATTACCCCTTTATGACATCAACCCCCTTGACAATTGCCCCTTTATGACACCTACCCCCTTGACAATTGCCCCTTAATGACATCAACCCCCTTGACAATTGCCCCTTTATGACACCTACCCCCTTGACAATTACCCCTTTATGACATCAACCCCCTTGACAATTGCCCCTTTATGACACCTACCCCCTTGACAATTACCCCTTTATGACACCTACCCCCTTGACAATTACCCCTTTATGACACCTACCCCCTTGACAATTACCCCTTTATGACACCAACCCCCTTGACAATTTCCCCTTTATGACACCTACCCCCTTGACAATTGCCCCTTTATGACACCTACCCCCTTGACAATTACCCCTTTATGACATCTACCCCCTTGACAATTACCCCTTTATAACACCTACCCCCTTGACAATTACCCCTTTATGACACCTACCCCCTTGACAATTGCCCCTTTATGACACCTACCCCCTTGACAATTGCCCCTTTATGACACCTACCCCCTTGACAATTACCCCTTTATGACACCTACCCCCTTGACAATTACCCCTTTATGACACCTACCCCCTTGACAATTACCCCTTTATGACACCAACCCCCTTGACAATTACCCCTTTATGACACCAACCCCCTTGACAATTACCCTTTTATGACACCTACCCCCTTGACAATTGCCCCTTTATGACACCTACCCCCTTGACAATTACCCCTTTATGACACCTACCCCCTTGACAATTACCCCTTTATGACACCTACCCCCTTGACAATTGCCCCTTTATGACACCTACCCCCTTGACAATTACCCCTTTATGACACCTACCCCCTTGACAATTACCCCTTTATGACACCTACCCCCTTGACAATTGCCCCTTTATGACAACTAGCCCCTTGACAATTGCCCCTTTATGACACCTACCCCCTCGACAATTACCCTTTTATGACACCTACCCCCTTGACAATTGCCCCTTTATGACACCTACCCCCTTGACAATTGCCCCTTTATGACACCAACCCCCTTGACAATTACCCCTTTATGACACCTACCCCCTTGACAATTGCCCCTTTATGACAACTACCCCCTTGACAATTGCCCCTTTATGACACCTACCCCCTTGACAATTAACCCTTTATGACACCAACCCCCTTGACAATTACCCCTTTATGACAACTACCCCCTTGACAATTGCCCCTTTATGACACCTACCCCCTTGACAATTACCCCTTGATGACACCTACCCCCTTGACAATTACCACTTTATGACACCTACCCCCTTGACAATTACCCCTTTATGACATTTACCCCCTTGACAATTACCCCTTTATGACACCTACCCCCTTGACAATTACCCCTTTATGACACCTACCCCCTTGACAATTTCCCCTTGATGACAACTACTGCCTTGACAATTGCCCCTTTATGACACCTACCCCCTTGACAATTGCCCCTTTAAGACAACTACTACCTTGACAATTACCCCTTTATGACACCAACCCCCTTGACAATTGCCCCTTTATGACAACTACTTCCTTGACAATTTCCCCTTTATGACACCTACCCCCTTGACAATTACCACTTTATGACACCTACCCACTTGACAATTACCCCTTTATGACACCTACCCCCTTGACAATTACCCCTTTATGACACCTACCCCCTTGACAATTGCCCCTTTATGACACCTACCCCCTTGACAATTATCCCTTTATGACACCTACCCCCTTGACAATTGCCCCTTTATGACACCTACCCCCTTGACAATTGCCCCTTTATGACACCTACCCCCTTGACAATTACCCCTTTATGACACCTACCCCCTTGACAATTACCCCTTTATGACACCTACCCCCTTGACAATTACCCCTTTATGACACCAACCCCCTTGACAATTACCCCTTTATGACACCAACCCCCTTGACAATTACCCTTTTATGACACCTACCCCCTTGACAATTGCCCCTTTATGACACCTACCCCCTTGACAATTACCCCTTTATGACACCTACCCCCTTGACAATTACCCCTTTATGACACCTACCCCCTTGACAATTGCCCCTTTATGACACCTACCCCTTTGACAATTACCCCTTTATGACACCTACCCCCTTGACAATTACCCCTTTATGACACCTACCCCCTTGACAATTGCCCCTTTATGACAACTAGCCCCTTGACAATTGCCCCTTTATGACACCTACCCCCTCGACAATTACCCTTTTATGACACCTACCCCCTTGACAATTGCCCCTTTATGACACCTACCCCCTTGACAATTGTCCCTTTATGACACCAACCCCCTTGACAATTACCCCTTTATGACACCTACCCCCTTGACAATTGCCCCTTTATGACAACTACCCCCTTGACAATTGCCCCTTTATGACACCTACCCCCTTGACAATTAACCCTTTATGACACCAACCCCCTTGACAATTACCCCTTTATGACAACTACCCCCTTGACAATTGCCCCTTTATGACACCTACCCCCTTGACAATTACCCCTTGATGACACCTACCCCCTTGACAATTACCCCTTTATGACACCTACCCCCTTGACAATTACCCCTTTATGACATTTACCCCGTTGACAATTACCCCTTTATGACACCTACCCCCTTGACAATTACCCCTTTATGACACCTACCCCCTTGACAATTTCCCCTTGATGACAACTACTGCCTTGACAATTGCCCCTTTATGACACCTACCCCCTTGACAATTGCCCCTTTAAGACAACTACTACCTTGACAATTACCCCTTTATGACACCAACCCCCTTGACAATTGCCCCTTTATGACAACTACTTCCTTGACAATTTCCCCTTTATGACACCTACCCCCTTGACAATTACCACTTTATGACACCTACCCCCTTGACAATTACCCCTTTATGACACCTACCCCCTTGACAATTACCCCTTTATGACACCTACCCCCTTGACAATTGCCCCTTTATGACACCTACCCCCTTGACAATTACCCCTTTATGACACCTACCCCGTTGACAATTACCCATTTATGACACCAACCCCCTTGACAATTGCTCCTTTATGACACCAACCCCCTTGACAATTGCCCCTTTATGACACCTACCCCCTTGACAATTACCCCTTTATGACACCTACCCCCTTGACAACTACCCCTTTATGACATCAACCCCCTTGACAATTACCCCTTTATGACACCAACCCCCTTGACAATTACCCCTTTATGACACCAACCCCCTTGACAATTGCCCCTTTATGACACCTACCCCCTTGACAATTACCCCTTTATGACACCTACCCCCTTGACAATTACCCCTTTATGACACCAACCCCCTTGACAATTACCCCTGTATGACACCAACCCCCTTGACAATTGCCCCTTTATGACACCAACCCCCTTGACAATTGCCCCTTTATGACACCTACCCCCTTGACAATTACCCCTTTATGACACCAACCCCCTTGACAATTACCCCTTTATGACACCAACCCCCTTGACAATTGCCCCTTTATGACACCTACCCCCTTGACAATTACCCCTTTATGACACCTACCCCCTTGACAATTACCCCTTTATGACACCTACCCCCTTCACAATTACCCCTTTATGGCACCTACCCCCTTGACAATTACCCCTTTATGACACCTACCCCCTTGACAATTACCCCTTTATGACACCTACCCCCTTGACAATTTCCCCTTTATGACAACTACTGCCTTGATAATTGCCCCTTTATGACACCTACCCCTTTGACAATTGCCCCTTTAAGACAACTACTACCTTGACAATTGCCCCTTTATGACACCTACCCCCTTGACAATTGTCCCTTTATGACACCTACCCCTTGACAATTGTCCCTTTATGACACCTACCCCCTTGACAATTGTCCCTTTATGACACCTACCCCCTTGACAATTGTCCCTTTATGACACCTACCCCCTTGACAATTACCCCTTTATGACAACTACTGCCTTGACAATTACCCCTTTATGACACCTACCCCCTTGACAATTACCCCTTTATGACACCTACCCCCTTGACAATTACCCCTTTATGACACCTACCTCCTTGACAATTGCCCCTTTATGACACCTACCCCCTTGACAATTACCCCTTTATGACACCTACCCCCTTGACAATTACCCCTTTATGACACCTACCCCCTTGACAATTGCCCCTTTATGACACCTACCCCCTTGACAATTGCCCCTTTATGACACCAACCCCCTTGACAATTACCCCTTTATGACACCTACCCCCTTGACAATTGCCCCTTTATGACACCTACCCCTTGACAATTGCACCTTTATGACACCAACCCCCTTGACAATTACCCCTTTATGACACCTACCCCCTTGACAATTACCCCTTTATGACACCAACCCCCTTGACAATTGCCCCTTTATGACAACTACTTCCTTGACAATTTCCCCTTTATGACACCTACCCCCTTGACAATTACCCCTTTATGACACCTACCCACTTGACAATTACCCCTTTATGACACCTACCCCCTTGACAATTACCCCTTTATGACACCTACCCCCTTGACAATTGCCCCTTTATGACACCTACCCCCTTGACAATTACCCCTTTATGACACCTACCCCGTTGACAATTACCCCTTTATGACACCAACCCCCTTGACAATTGCCCCTTTATGACACCAACCCCCTTGACAATTTCCCCTTTATGACACCTACCCCCTTGACAATTACCCCTTTATGACACCTACCCCCTTGACAATTACCCCTTTATGACACCTACCCCCTTGACAATTACCCCTTTATGACACCTACCCCCTTGACAATTTCCCCTTTATGACAACTACTGCCTTGATAATTGCCCCTTTATGACACCTACCCCCTTGACAATTGCCCCTTTGAGACAAATACTACCTTGACAATTGCCCCTTTATGACACCTACCCCCTTGACAATTGTCCCTTTATGACACCTACCCCCTTGACAATTGTCCCTTTATGACAACTACCCCCTTGACAATTACCCCTTTATGGCACCTACCCCCTTGACAATTGCCCCTTTAAAACAACTACCCCCTTGACAATTACCCCTTTATGACACCTACTCCCTTGACAATTGTCCCTTTATGACACCTACCCCCTTGACAATTTCCCCTTTATGACACCTACCCCCTTGACAATTACCATTTTATGACAACTACTGCCTTGACAATTACCCCTTTATGACACCTACCCCCTTGACAATTACCCCTTTATGACACCTACCCCATTGACAATTACCCCTTTATGACACCTACCCTCTTGACAATTGCCCCTTTATGACACCTACCCTCTTGACAATTGCCCCTTTATGACACCTACCCACTTGACAATTACCCCTTTATGACACCTACCCCCTTGACAATTGCCCCTTTATGACACCTACCCCCTTGACAATTACCCCTTTATGACACCTACCCTCTTGACAATTGCCCCTTTATGACACCTACCCTCTTGACAATTGCCCCTTTATGACACCTACCCACTTGACAATTGCCCCTTTATGACACCTACCCCCTTGACAATTACCCCTTTATGACACCTACCCCTTGACAATTGTCCCTTTATGACACCTACCCCCTTGACAATTGTCCCTTTATGACACCTACCCCCTTGACAATTGTCCCTTTATGACACCTACCCCTTGACAATTGTCCCTTTATGACACCTACCCCCTTGACAATTGTCCCTTTATGACACCTACCCCCTTGACAATTGTCCCTTTATGACACCTACCCCCTTGACAATTACCCCTTTATGACAACTACTGCCTTGACAATTACCCCTTTATGACACCTACCCCCTTGACAATTACCCCTTTATGACACCTACCCCCTTGACAATTACCCCTTTATGACACCTACCTCCTTGACAATTGCCCCTTTATGACACCTACCCCCTTGACAATTACCCCTTTATGACACCTACCCCCTTGACAATTACCCCTTTATGACACCTACCCCCTTGACAATTGCCCCTTTATGACACCTACCCCCTTGACAATTGCCCCTTTATGACACCAACCCCCTTGACAATTACCCCTTTATGACACCTACCCCCTTGACAATTGCCCCTTTATGACACCTACCCCTTGACAATTGCACCTTTATGACACCAACCCCCTTGACAATTACCCCTTTATGACACCTACCCCCTTGACAATTACCCCTTTATGACACCAACCCCCTTGACAATTGCCCCTTTATGACAACTACTTCCTTGACAATTTCCCCTTTATAACACCTACCCCCTTGACAATTACCCCTTTATGACACCTACCCACTTGACAATTACCCCTTTATGACACCTACCCCCTTGACAATTACCCCTTTATGACACCTACCCCCTTGACAATTGCCCCTTTATGACACCTACCCCCTTGACAATTACCCCTTTATGACACCTACCCCGTTGACAATTACCCCTTTATGACACCAACCCCCTTGACAATTGCCCCTTTATGACACCAACCCCCTTGACAATTTCCCCTTTATGACACCTACCCCCTTGACAATTACCCCTTTATGACACCTACCCCCTTGACAATTACCCCTTTATGACACCAACCCCCTTGACAATTACCCCTTTATGACACCAACCCCCTTGACAATTACCCCTTTATGACACCAACCCCCTTGACAATTGCCCCTTTATGACACCTACCCCCTTGACAATTACCCCTTTATGACACCTACCCCCTTGACAATTACCCCTTTATGACACCTACCCCCTTGACAATTACCCCTTTATGACACTAACCCCCTTGACAATTACCCCTTTATGACACCAACCCCCCTTGACAATTGCCCCTTTATGACACTAACCCCCTTGACAATTGCCCCTTTATGACACCTACCCCCTTGACAATTACCCCTTTATGACACCAACCCCCTTGACAATTACCCCTTAATGACACCAACCCCATTGACAATTGCCCCTTTATGACACCTACCCCCTTGACAATTACCCCTTTATGACACCTACCCCCTTGACAATTACCCCTTTATGACACCTACCCCCTTGACAATTACCCCTTTATGACACCTACCCCCTTGACAATTACCCCTTTATGACACCTACCCCCTTGACAATTACCCCTTTATGACACCTACCCCCTTGACAATTTCCCCTTTATGACAACTACTGCCTTGATAATTGCCCCTTTATGACACCTACCCCCTTGACAATTGCCCCTTTGAGACAAATACTACCTTGACAATTGCCCCTTTATGACACCTACCCCCTTGACAATTGTCCCTTTATGACACCTACCCCCTTGACAATTGTCCCTTTATGACAACTACCCCCTTGACAATTACCCCTTTATGGCACCTACCCCCTTGACAATTGCCCCTTTAAAACAACTACCCCCTTGACAATTACCCCTTTATGACACCTACTCCCTTGACAATTGTCCCTTTATGACACCTACCCCCTTGACAATTGTCCCTTTATGACACCTACCCCCTTGACAATTACCATTTTATGACAACTACTGCCTTGACAATTACCCCTTTATGACACCTACCCCTTTGACAATTACCCCTTTATGACACCTACCCCATTGACAATTACCCCTTTATGACACCTACCCTCTTGACAATTGCCCCTTTATGACACCTACCCTCTTGACAATTGCCCCTTTATGACACCTACCCACTTGACAATTACCCCTTTATGACACCTACCCCTTTGACAATTGCCCCTTTATGACACCTACCCCCTTGACAATTACCCCTTTATGACACCTACCCTCTTGACAATTGCCCCTTTATGACACCTACCCTCTTGACAATTGCCCCTTTATGACACCTACCCACTTGACAATTGCCCCTTTATGACACCTACCCCCTTGACAATTACCCCTTTATGACAACTACTGCCTTGACAATTACCCCTTTATGACACCTACCCCCTTGACAATTACCCCTTTATGACACCTACCCCCTTGACAATTGTCCCTTTATGACACCTACCCCCTTGACAATTACCCCTTTATGACACCTACCCCCTTGACAATTACCCCTTTATGACACCTACCCCCTTGACAATTACCCCTTTATGACACCTACCCCCTTGACAATTACCCCTTTATGACACCTACCCCCTTGACAATTGCCCCTTTATGACAACTACTGCCTTGACAATTACCCCTTTATGACAACTACTGCCTTGACAATTACCCCTTTATGACACCTACCCCCTTGACAATTACCCCTTTATGACACCAACCTCCTTGACAATTTCCCCTTTATGACACCTACCCCCTTGACAATTGCCCCTTTATGACAACTACTGCCTTGACAATTACCCCTTTATGACAACTACTGCCTTGACAATTACCCCTTTATGACACCTACCCCCTTGACAATTACCCCTTTATGACACCTACCCCCTTGACAATTGTCCCTTTATGACACCTACCCCCTTGACAATTACCCCTTTATGACACCTACCCCCTTGACAATTACCCCTTTATGACACCTACCCCCTTGACAATTGCCCCTTGATGACACCTACCCCCTTGACAATTGCCCCTTTATGACAACTACTGCCTTGACAATTGCCCCTTTATGACACCTACCCCCTTGACAATTGCCCCTTTATGACACCAACCCTCTTGACAATTACCCCTTTATGACACCTACCCCCTTGACAATTGCCCCTTTATGACACCTACCCCCTTGAAAATTGCCCCTTTATGACACCTACCCCCTTGACAATTGCCCCTTAATGACATCAACCCCCTTGACAATTGCCCCTTTATGACACCTACCCCCTTGACAATTACCCCTTTATGACATCAACCCCCTTGACAATTGCCCCTTTATGACACCTACCCCCTTGACAATTGCCCCTTAATGACATCAAACCCCTTGACAATTGCCCCTTTATGACACCTACCCCCTTGACAATTACCCCTTTATGACATCAACCCCCTTGACAATTGCCCTTTATGACATCAACCCCCTTGACAATTGCCCCTTTATGACACCTACCCCCTTGACAATTACCCCTTTATAACACCTACCCCCTTGACAATTACCCCTTTATGACACCTACCCCCTTGACAATTGCCCCTTTATGACACCTACCCCCTTGACAATTACCCCTTTATGACACCTACCCCCTTGACAATTACCCCTTTATGACACCTACCCCCTTGACAATTACCCCTTTATGACACCTACCCCCTTGACAATTACCCCTTTATGACACCAACCCCCTTGACAATTACCCCTTTATGACACCAACCCCCTTGACAATTACCCTTTTATGACACCTACCCCCTTGACAATTGTCCCTTTATGACACCTACCCCCTTGACAATTACCCCTTTATGACACCTACCCCCTTGACAATTACCCCTTTATGACACCTACCCCCTTGACAATTACCCCTTTATGACACCTACCCCCTTGACAATTACCCCTTTATGACACCTACCCCCTTGACAATTGTCCCTTTATGACACCTACCCCCTTGACAATTGCCCCTTTATGACACCTACCCCCTTGACAATTGCCCCTTTATGACACCTACCCTCTTGACAATTGTCCCTTTATGACACCAACCCCCTTGACAATTTCCCCTTTATGACACCTACCCCCTTGACAATTGCCCCTTTATGACAACTACTGCCTTGACAATTACCCCTTTCTGACAACTACTGCCTTGACAATTACCCCTTTATGACACCTACCCCCTTGACAATTACCCCTTTATGACACCAACCCCCTTGACAATTTCCCCTTTATGACACCTACCCCCTTGACAATTACCCCTTTATGACAACTACTGCCTTGACAATTACCCCTTTATGACACCTACCCCCTTGACAATTACCCCTTTATGACACCTACCCCCTTGACAATTACCCCTTTATGACACCAACCCCCTTGACAATTACCCCTTTATGACACCAACCCCCTTGACAATTGCCCCTTTATGACACCAACCCCCTTGACAATTGCCCCTTTATGACACCTAACCCCTTGACAATTAACACTTTATGACACCAACCCCCTTGACAATTACCCCTTTATGACACCTACCCCCTTGACAATTACCCCTTGATGACACCTACCCCCTTGACAATTACCCCTTTATGACACCTACCCCCTTGACAATTACCCCTTTATGACACCTACCCCCTTGACAATTACCCCTTTATGACACCTACCCCCTTGACAATTACCCCTTTATGACACCTACCCCCTTGACAATTTCCCCTTGATGACAACTACTGCCTTGACAATTGCCCCTTTATGACACCTACCCCCTTGACAATTGCCCCTTTAAGACAACTACTACCTTGACAATTGCCCCTTTATGACACCTACCCCCTTGACAATTGTCCCTTTATAACACCTACCCCCTTGACAATTGTCCCTTTATGACAACTACCCCCTTGACAATTACCCCTTTATGACACCTACCCCCTTGACAATTGCCCCTTTAAGACAACTACCCCCTTGACAATTACCCCTTTATGACACCTACCCCCTTGACAATTGTCCCTTTATGACACCTACCCCCTTGACAATTGTCCCTTTATGACACCTACCCCCTTGACAATTACCCCTTTATGACAACTACTGCCTTGACAATTACCCCTTTATGACACCTACCCCCTTGACAATTACCCCTTTATGACACCTACCCCCTTGACAATTACCCCTTTATGACACCTACCCCCTTGACAATTGCCCCTTTATGACACCTACCCCCTTGACAATTACCCCTTTATGACACCTACCCCCTTGACAATTACCCCTTTATGACACCTACCCCCTTGACAATTGCCCCTTTATAACACCTACCCCCTTGACAATTGCCCCTTTATGACACCAACCCCCTTGACAATTACCCCTTTATGACACCTACCCCCTTGACAATTGCCCCTTTATGACACCTACCCCCTTGACAATTGCACCTTTATGACACCAACCCCTTGACAATTACCCCTTTATGACACCTACCCCCTTGACAATTACCCCTTTATGACACCAACCCCCTTGACAATTGCCCCTTTATGACAACTACTTCCTTGACAATTTCCCCTTTATGACACCTACCCCCTTGACAATTGCCCCTTTATGACACCTACCCACTTGACAATTACCCCTTTATGACACCTACCCCCTTGACAATTACCCCTTTATGACACCTACCCCCTTGACAATTGCCCCTTTATGACACCTACCCCCTTGACAATTACCCCTTTATGACACCTACCCCGTTGACAATTACCCCTTTATGACACCAACCCCCTTGACAATTGCCCCTTTATGACACCAACCCCCTTGACAATTGCCCCTTTATGACACCTACCCCCTTGACAATTACCCCTTTATGACACCTACCCCCTTGACAATTACCCCTTTATGACACCAACCCCCTTGACAATTACCCCTTTATGACACCAACCCCCTTGACAATTACCCCTTTATGACACCAACCCCCTTAACAATTGCCCCTTTATGACACCTACCCCCTTGACAATTACCCTTTATGACACCTACCCCCTTGACAATTACCCCTTTATGACACCAACCCCCTTGACAATTACCCCTTTATGACACCAACCCCCTTGACTATTGCCCCTTTATGACACCAACCCCCTTGACAATTGCCCCTTTATGACACCTACCCCCTTGACAATTACCCCTTTATGACACCTACCCCCTTTACAATTACCCCTTTATGACACCTACCCCCTTGACAATTACCCCTTTATGGCACCTACCCCCTTGACAATTACCCCTTTATGACACCTACCCCCTTGACAATTACCCCTTTATGACACCTAACCCCTTGACAATTTCCCCTTTATGACAACTACTGCCTTGATAATTGCCCCTTTATGACACCTACCCCCTTGACAATTGCCCCTTTAAGACAACTACTACCTTGACAATTGCCCCTTCATGACACCTACCCCCTTGACAATTGTCCCTTTATGACACCTACCCCCTTGACAATTGTCCCTTTATGACACCTACCCCCTTGACAATTGTCCCTTTATGACACCTACCCCCTTGACAATTGTCCCTTTATGACACCTACCCCCTTGACAATTACGCCTTTATGACAACTACTGCCTTGACAATTACCCCTTTATGACACCTACCCCCTTGACAATTACCCCTTTATGACACCTACCCCTTGACAATTACCCCTTTATGACACCTACCCCCTTGACAATTGCCCCTTTATGACACCTACCCCCTTGACAATTGTCCCTTTATGACACCTACCCCCTTGACAATTGTCCCTTTATGACACCTACCCCCTTGACAATTACCCCTTTATGACAACTACTGCCTTGACAATTACCCCTTTATGACACCTACCCCCTTGACAATTACCCCTTTATGACACCTACCCCCTTGACAATTACCCCTTTATGACACCTACCCCCTTGACAATTGCCCCTTTATGACACCTACCCCCTTGACAATTACCCCTTTATGACACCTACCCCCTTGACAATTACCCCTTTATGACACCTACCCCCTTGACAATTGCCCCTTTATGACACCTACCCCCTTGACAATTGCCCCTTTATGACACCAACCCCCTTGACAATTACCCCTTTATGACACCTACCCCCTTGACAATTGCCCCTTTATGACACCTACCCCCTTGACAATTGCACCTTTATGACACAAACCCCTTTGACAATTACCCCTTTATGACACCTACCCCCTTGACAATTACCCCTTTATGACACCAACCCCCTTGACAATTGCCCCTTTATGACAACTACTTCCTTGACAATTTCCCCTTTATGACACCTACCCCCTTGACAATTACCCCTTTATGACACCAACCCCCTTTACAATTACCCCTTTATGACACCAACCCCCTTGACAATTGCCCCTTTATGACACCAACCCCCTTGACAATTGCCCCTTTATGACACCTACCCCCTTGACAATTACCCCTTTATGACACCTACCCCCTTGACAATTACCCCTTTATGACACCAACCCCCTTGACAATTACCCCTTTATGATACCAACCCCCTTGACAATTACCCCTTTATGACACCAACCCCCTTAACAATTGCCCCTTTATGACACCTACCCCCTTGACAATTACCCCTTTATGACACCTACCCCCTTGACAATTACCCCTTTATGACACCAACCCCCTTGACAATTACCCCTTTATGACACCAACCCCCTTGACTATTGCCCCTTTATGACACCAACCCCCTTGACAATTGCCCCTTTATGACACCTACCCCCTTGACAATTACCCCTTTATGACACCAACCCCCTTGACATTTACCCCTTTATGACACCAACCCCCTTGACAATTGCCCCTTTATGACACCTACCCCCTTGACAATTACCCCTTTATGACACCTACCCCCTTTACAATTACCCCTTTATGACACCTACCCCCTTGACAATTACCCCTTTATGGCACCTACCCCCTTGACAATTACCCCTTTATGACACCTACCCCCTTGACAATTACCCCTTTATGACACCTAACCCCTTGACAATTTCCCCTTTATGACAACTACTGCCTTGATAATTGCCCCTTTATGACACCTACCCCCTTGACAATTGCCCCTTTAAGACAACTACTACCTTGACAATTGCCCCTTCATGACACCTACCCCCTTGACAATTGTCCCTTTATGACACCTACCCCCTTGACAATTGTCCCTTTATGACACCTACCCCCTTGACAATTGTCCCTTTATGACACCTACCCCCTTGACAATTGTCCCTTTATGACACCTACCCCCTTGACAATTACCCCTTTATGACAACTACTGCCTTGACAATTACCCCTTTATGACACCTACCCCCTTGACAATTACCCCTTTATGACACCTACCCCTTGACAATTACCCCTTTATGACACCTACCCCCTTGACAATTGCCCCTTTATGACACCTACCCCCTTGACAATTGTCCCTTTATGACACCTACCCCCTTGACAATTGTCCCTTTATGACACCTACCCCCTTGACAATTACCCCTTTATGACAACTACTGCCTTGACAATTACCCCTTTATGACACCTACCCCCTTGACAATTACCCCTTTATGACACCTACCCCCTTGACAATTACCCCTTTATGACACCTACCCCCTTGACAATTGCCCCTTTATGACACCTACCCCCTTGACAATTACCCCTTTATGACACCTACCCCCTTGACAATTACCCCTTTATGACACCTACCCCCTTGACAATTGCCCCTTTATGACACCTACCCCCTTGACAATTGCCCCTTTATGACACCAACCCCCTTGACAATTACCCCTTTATGACACCTACCCCCTTGACAATTGCCCCTTTATGACACCTACCCCCTTGACAATTGCACCTTTATGACACAAACCCCTTTGACAATTACCCCTTTATGACACCTACCCCCTTGACAATTACCCCTTTATGACACCAACCCCCTTGACAATTGCCCCTTTATGACAACTACTTCCTTGACAATTTCCCCTTTATGACACCTACCCCCTTGACAATTACCCCTTTATGACACCAACCCCCTTGACAATTACCCCTTTATGACACCAACCCCCTTGACAATTACCCCTTTATGACACCAACCCCCTTGACAATTGCCCCTTTATGACACCTACCCCCTTGACAATTACCCCTTTATGACACCTACCCCCTTGACAATTACCCCTTTATGACACCTACCCCCTTGACAATTACCCCTTTATGACACCAACCCCCTTGACAATTACCCCTTTATGACACCAACCCCCTTGACAATTGCCCCTTTATGACACCTACCCCCTTGACAATTACCCCTTTATGACACCAACCCCCTTGACAATTACCCCTTAATGACACCAACCCCCTTGACAATTGCCCCTTTATGACACCTACCCCCTTGACAATTACCCCTTTATGACACCTACCCCCTTGACAATTACCCCTTTATGACACCTACCCCCTTGACAATTACCCCTTTATGACACCTACCCCCTTGACAATTACCCCTTTATGACACCTACCCCCTTGACAATTACCCCTTTATGACACCTACCCCCTTGACAATTACCCCTTAATGACACCTACCCCCTTGACAATTGTCCCTTTATGACACCAACCCCCTTGACAATTACCCCTTTATGACACCAACCCCCTTGACAATTGCCCCTTTGTGACACCTACCCCCTTGACAATTACCCCTTTATGACACCTACCCCCTTGACAATTACCCCTTTATGACACCTACCCTCTTGACAATTGCCCCTTTATGACACCTACCCTCTTGACAATTGCCCCTTTATGACACCTACCCACTTGACAATTACCCCTTTATGACAACTACTGCCTTGACAATTACCCCTTTATGACAACTACAGCCTTGACAATTACCCCTTTATGACACCTACCCCCTTGACAATTACCCCTTTATGACACCAACCCCCTTGACAATTTCCCCTTTATGACACCTACCCCCTTGACAATTGCCCCTTTATGACAACTACTGCCTTGACAATTACCCCTTTATGACAACGACTGCCTTGACAATTACCCCTTTATGACACCTACCCCCTTGACAATTACCCCTTTATGACACCTACCCCCTTGACAATTACCCCTTTATGACACCTACCCCCTTGACAATTACCCCTTTATGACACCAACCCCCTTGACAATTGCCCCTTTATGACACCAACCCCCTTGACAATTGCCCCTTTATGACACCTACCCCCTTGACAATTACCCCTTGATGACACCTACCCCCTTGACAATTACCCCTTTATGACACCAACCCCCTTGACAATTACCCCTTTATGACACCAACCCCCTTGACAATTACCCCTTTTTGACACCAACCCCCTTGACAATTGTCCCTTTGTGACACCTACCCCCTTGACAATTACCCCTTTATGACACCTACCCACTTGACAATTACCCCTTTATGACACCTACCCCCTTGACAATTACCCCTTTATGACACCAACCCCCTTGACAATTACCCTTTATGACACCTACCCCCTTGACAATTACCCCTTTATGACACCAACCCATTGACAATTACCCCTTTATGACACCAACCCCCATGACAATTGCCCCTTTGTGACACCTACCCCCTTGACAATTACCCCTTTATGACACCTACCCCCTTGACAATTACCCCTTAATGACACCTACCCCCTTGACAATTGTCCCTTTATGACACCAACCCCCTTGACAATTACCCCTTTATGACACCAACCCCCTTGACAATTGCCCCTTTGTGACACCTACCCCCTTGACAATTACCCCTTTATGACACCTACCCCCTTGACAATTACCCCTTTATGACACCTACCCCCTTGACAATTACCCCTTTATGACACCAACCCCCTTGACAACTACCCCTTTATGACACCAACCCCCTTGACAAATGCCCCTTTATGACACCTTCCCCCTTGACAATTACCCCTTTATGACACCTACCCCTTGACAATTACCCCTTTACGACACCTTTCCCCTTGACAATTACCCCTTTATGACACCTACCCCCTTGACAATTACCCCTTTATGACACCTACCCCCTTGATAATTACCCCTTTATGACACCTACCCCCTTGACAATTTCCCCATTATGACAACTACTGCCTTGACAATTGCCCCTTTATGTCACCTACCCCCTTGACAATTGCCCCTTTAAGACAACTACTACCTTGACAATTGCCCCTTTATGACACCTACCCCCTTGACAATTGTCCCTTTATGACACCTACCCCCTTGACAATTGTCCCTTTATGACAACTACCCCCTTGACAATTACCCCTTTATGACACCTACCCCCTTGACAATTGTCCCTTTATGTATGACACCTACCCCCTTGACAATTGTCCCTTTATGACACCTACCCCCTTGACAATTACCCCTTTATGACAACTACTGCCTTGACAATTACCCCTTTATGACACCTACCCCCTTGACAATTACCCCTTTATGACACCTACCCCCTTGACAATTACCCCTTTATGACACCTACCCTCTTGACAATTGCCCCTTTATGACACCTACCCTCTTGACAATTGCCCCTTTATGACACCTACCCACTTGACAATTACCCCTTTATGACACCTACCCCCTTGACAATTGCCCCTTTATGACACCTACCCCCTTGACAATTACCCCTTTATGACAACTACTGCCTTGACAATTACCCCTTTATGACACCTACCCCCTTGACAATTACCCCTTTATGACACCTACCCCCTTGACAATTACCCCTTTATGACACCTACCCTCTTGACAATTGCCCCTTTATGACACCTACCCTCTTGACAATTGCCCCTTTAT